>CM055120.1:141782457-141814957 GCA_029206835.1 Rana muscosa | reverse complement strand
TTCTAGAAAAATGGTGACGTGTTCAATACTTATTTTACCCGCTGTGTGTGTGTGTTATGTGACAGTAGGAGATACTGTCAAGGTAAAATGGACAAATTGGTGGACACAGGTTATGCACATTTGCTGGGTGCAAGACTACAGAGCGTAGATGTGGACTGGAAAAACTGCAGGAGCTCTCCAGGAGTCAGAGAGGCTGTAGGTGGCAGCCAGACGTTGGTGACTGCAAGAGGCAGAGCTGTGGACGCTAAAGGGAAGCCGTCTACGTTGAGGAGTCCTGTGGTCTGGGTGACCAGGATAAAGTGCAGAAGTACTGCTACAGAGAGCCAGGTAGGCTAGCATTTTCTGTTCTGTGTATTTGATGGAGAAGAACCCCTGCGCGGGAAACCTTTGTTGGGACTTTTATTTTGCCTTTTTAATAAAAATGGGCTACCATGCCCTAAAATATAGTTTCTGACTGGCTTGAGTCACTGGAAAAACGCATCCACCACGAGAGCTAACAACCCCCCATGCCACTATATATAGATATATATAGAATAAAAATTATCCGACACCTAGTTAATTTATTAAAGTGGTAGTAAAGTGCTGAATAAATTGAAAAAAAAAAAACGATTTCCCCTGCAAGTTAATGTCATAATGTGCTAGTATGTACTGCATACTAGCATTTCATTCATAACAGCTGTGTTTCCATTGTGTTGTACCATGTGATTAGTTGTAGTCAATTACAAATCACTAGTAATCACAGTTGTAATGAATGTAACCCAGGCATGTCCAAAGTCCGGCCCGCGGGCCAATTGCGACCCGTGTTCCGGTTCAATGCAGCCCCACTGGTAATTTGGATATATATATATAATCTCTCTGTGTTTTTCAAAAGATTATATATATATCTATATATATATCGTATTAATCATTCAGTTCTGGCAGCCACAGAGGGGACAGGGAAGGGGCGGGGACGAGTGCCGTCAGATTACATACCAGGAAAATCTCCTGTTTACTCGGTGGCCTCTGTAATAGGAAGTCCCATCTCCTGGACTGCCATTGGATGACTGTTCTGTCTATCATAAGAGGGGGGACTTTATATTAAAGAGGCTGCCGAGTAAACAGGAGATTCTCCTGTATGTAATCTGTTGGTGCTCGTCCTGCCTCCTCCCTGTCCCCTCTGAGTCTGCAGATGGGCATGAATCAGGCTGCATTCATGGCACTTGTGAGGCTGCATTCATGGCACTTGTGAGGCTGCATTCATGGCAATGGTGAGGCTGCATATGGGCACTGACCCTTAAGCCTCATACACGTGATCGGATTTTCCGACGCAAATTGTGCGACGGCAGGCTGTTGGAGTATCCGACCGTTTGTACGCTCCATCGGACAATTGTTGTCAGATTTTCCACCAACAAATGTGGAATAGCATGCTTTTTAAAATTTTCCGACAACAAATGTGTGTTGTCGGATTATCCGATCGTGTGTACAGAAGTCCATCGGACAACACTCCAAAATACAAACACGCATGCTCAGAAGCAATGCTAACCATAACACAACATTAGCAGAAGTTGCCCAAAGGGTGGCGCTAAAGAGTTGAAAAACCACATAGTTTTGTGTTTATTGCCCGACAATTCTTTGCCATTTGTATGCAAGACAAGTTCATGGCCAACGCCCTTTGGTCAAAAGTTTGCTTTGTCTGCGGAAAATCCGATCGTGTGTACCAGGCTTTATTTTGCGTCACGATTCTTTATTTAAATGTTTTTTGTTTTTGTTTTTCCTGAAACGTCCCTCTTAAAGTGAAGGTGCGTGTTATACGCCAATAAATACGGTATATCCAAAAAACACCCTACCTCATCCTTAGACTCTTCACCACACACAGCCACAAAGGCAATTCAAAGAATATCAGGCAAAATGGTCGGCCTTCACGCATGTTCACTTCATCAAATCTGACCCTCTTTGAAAAAGGTTTTGACACCCCTGATGTAAGCCATTCACATGACAGTTGAAAACATTGCTGTTAAATGGTCATCATTGTAACAGCATTTAAATTGTGTAAAAAAAAATTTTAAGTGAAATTTTTTTTATAAAAAAAATGTGTGTGTATAGATAGATAGATAGATGTATATCTATGTATATCTCTATTTTTAACATACTATGTCACCAGTGTGTATCTCTGATCACCATCAGTCTTATGATGATGCTGTACTGCACTGGTGACTGTATGTAAGAAAAATGTGAAAACAAATGTAGTTTGTTAAGTTCGAAAAACAATTGTGACAAAAAATTGCAACTTCAAAAACCCTCCATGCCTTGAAAAAATGCCTCAGACTGTCTACTTTCCAAAAGGGGAATTTGTACTGTCCTGACATTTTAGATGCCTCAAGATATGAGAAAGGCCATCAGTACATTGGAATTGATCAATTTTCAAAAACATACAGTATACCATAGTGTGTAGACACTATAACTTTAATGCACTTCATCTGATATACACTTATTATGATTTTCTTTTTTTTACCAAAGACATGTAGTAGAATAAATTTTGACCTAAATTTTTGAAGAAACTTTATTTTATTGGATACATTTTATAACAGAAAGTAGAAATATCTTCTTTTTTTTTTTTTTTTTTTTTTTAAACTTTAGCATACAATAAAAAACCCAGTGGTGATCAAATACCAACAAAAGGAAGCTCTATTTGTGTGAAAAAATTATATAAATTTTATTTGCGTATGGTATTGCATGACAACACAATTGTTAGCTAAAAGAGCACAGTGCTAAATGGTAAAATATGGCCTGGTCATGAAGGGGGTAAAACCTTCCGAAGCTGAGGGGGTAATTTACTGTAGAAATATGGAAGTTATAAAAATGTATTCTTAATGGTTCTTTTTTGTGACTAATACAAAATTATGGTTATTTAGGTGTCACCTTGGCTAATGCTATGGTAAATGCAGGACTGACATATTTTAAGAAAATTGAAGATACAAACCCCAGAGAGTTGGAGCTGGTATGTTAGACTTGGGTTTATATGCAATGTGTCAAAATATCTGCAGTTTATTCATTATATTAAGGAAACAAATAAACATACAATAGTTTGTTGTAACAAGGGCTTCTCTGACCAAACAATTGATTTGTCTTTGCTTTAGTAAATAGATTGAAGCTAAAGAAAAAAAGGCATCATTTCCCCCCGTTTTATTATTGATTTACTATTATGCAGAAAGTAAAAAAAAACGAAATAGTTTGTCAAGATGCTTCAAGGCCATAAGTGCATTAGTCCTGAAAATCCCAGAATCCTATAATTTCCCTAAAGATGCTGCAGAAATTGTCTGTGTACAAATATTATAATGTAAACAGCCTACGATCAATTTCCTAGCATTAGCATTTATTGATGTAGAAAGCACTTAAGAAACTTTCCAGAGGCCCGTTTTTTATTTCAGTATTGACACTAGACATTGCTAGGCTGCTGTAGGCCAAAACTACATAAATTGAAAACTGTGACTGACTGAAAATTATTAAATGCCTTCTTTTTGATTCTGCCAGTAATGAATTTCTATGGATATGCCAAGAATATGCTACATTTGGAGAACCCCTCAAACACTTCTTTTGACTTTTTTATTCAGGACAACCTCCTTACAGCCCCCTTTTTTCATGGCCCTTAAAGTGACTCAGTTGTTAAACCCATTGAGGGGGTAAGGAGATCAACACTACTTGGGTGTTGGTTTCTGCACAGACTTCATGCAATTAGAAATAAAGGTCTGCACACCACTAATATCTGCACTATTTTGCAACCAACAAAATTATTAATTGTAAGGTGCTTAACCCTTTCATACCTAAGCCTATTTCTGACTTTTGTTGCTTACAAGTTAAAATACGTATTTTTTGCTAGAAAATTACTTAGAACCCCCAAACATCATAGAAATTTTTTCAGCAGAGAATCTAGAGAATAAAATGGCAAGCGTTGCAATATTTTATGTCACACTGTATTTGCGCAGCTGTCTTCCAAGCGCAATTTTTTGGGGATAAAATACACTTTCGTGGCGATCGCGGTGAGTCCCCACATGTGTGATTTGAACACTATTTACATATGCGGGCGGGACTTGCGTGTGCGTTTTCTTTCCTGCGCGAGCTCGCTGGGATGGGGGGTTCACAGGATTTTGATTAAGTGTCACTTTTACAAGAGATTTTTAATGTGGCTCTTTAAGCCACATTAAAAGACCCACTTCCCACTGAAGCTGGTCTTGAAAAAAAAAACTGAAAAAAAGTTAAGTTTCTGCTCCCATATACTTTAATGGGGTTTGGGCACTATGCTGTAAGGGTTGTGGATATTTTTTCAGTGTTCGGCAAACAGCCAGTAAACAAAGCGTTGCCTGGCTTGTTCATTATTAGTCATTATATGTTTTTTGACACTCCCAAATAGTACTAAATGGTGTTAGTAGATCACTCAGATGTGAAAAGTTCTGTCTCCTCCATAGGTATTTCAGGGGCATAAGGATATTGCAGTAGATACACTTGGGCAGCTTTCTTGTTAGCGATCTGCTGCAGATACAATTGCTTTGCCATCTCCTTAGGATTTCCACACCCAGGAAGAACGTAAGGGTGAGATTAACTTTTCAAATGGGCATAGTGGCCATATTCTGAGCTTGTAGTCCCAAATCGATGACGGCAGACTTATCAGAGAGAGCTAAATCACTGTTAGGCCTCATGCACACTGGACTTTATAACGTTATAAAAACGCCAGTAACTTTGCAGTGAGTTTTCCAGTTTTTCAGCGTTTTTGCAATAGCATTTTTTTAAAGTTTTTTTTTTTTTCTTTTTTTTGTGTTTTAAAGCTTTTCTTTTTTTTTTTTTCAATGTGATCAAAAAAGTTAAAAAAAACACTGCTGAGCCATGTTTTTTGAGAGTTTATCGGCATTTGACGTTCAAGTGTTTTTACAGCTGAAAAACTCCTCTCAGAACCCACTCGTTTTGGGGTTTTTTTTACAGCCAAAAAACGCCCCAGCCAAAAACAGCTGATAACAGCCTACAGTATATGTGCATGGACACATAGGATAATATGCAAGAGTTTATTGACTGTAGAAAAAGCCATCTGAAGCCAAAAACGGCAGCTATAAAAACATCCAGGGTACATGAGGCCCTAAAGTCAGGAGAATTAACCTTAAAGGGGTTGTAAAGGTATAAGTTTTTTTACCTTAATGCATCCTATGCATTAGGGTGAAAAAAAATCTGACAATACCGGCCTCCCCCGTTTCACTTACCTGAGCCCGTTCACCTGCTGCGCTTGCCCCCGACGTCCTCTTCGCTGCTCAGCCTGCCCGTTGATTGGCTAGAGTGGATAGATTGAAAGCAGCGCAGCCATTGGCTCGCGCTGCTGTCAATCACATCCAATGACGCGGTGCACCGGGGGGCAGGCCCAAGTGATACAGTGAGCGGCTATAGCCACCGGCTGTATCACGGGAGCGCGCCCGCAAGAACTAACCACCATGCTCGCTCGCTCGCATGAAAGTGGTTAATTCTTGCGGGGAGGAGCCGAGACAGCCGCCGAGGGACCCCAGAAGACCAGGTTTGGGGCCACTCTGTGCAAAACGAGCTGCAGAGTGGAAGCAAGTATAACATGTTTGTTATTTAAAAAAATAAAAATAAATTGCCTTTAGTGTCACTTTAAGCGCACCAGCTCTGGAAGGTGGAGATAGAAGACACTCTGCTGTAGGATGGCTATGTTGCAAAATGCAGAATAAACAGCTATTTAACTACAGAGAGCAGGAAAAGTCTCCATGCAGGGCATGATCGCTCTTCCCTTCTTTTGAGCTCTGGTGACAGTTTTTCCCAACCGTCATGTCACGAGGCAAAGTCCTCATTTAGACTATTAGAAATTAGTGTAGCACTGCCACTAAAAAACAAAGAAAAAAAACATGAAAAATATAAAATATGTGCAAAATATTATGTGTAACCAGAACCCCAGTGCTGCAAGGTTCACAATTCTTATCAAGTATATCCAATATTAAAACAATAGGTGCAATCAAAAAAACATCAGGGGTAGTAGGTGTAACACAAAACTCCAGTGCTGCAAACTATGATTCACAGTTCTTCATGCAATATAAGTGATGCAGCGATCATCAAATTCAAGACTTTGTCAGTGCAGTCCACAGAGAAAAGTCCATACAAAATTTTCCTCCTTATTTTTGTGACCATAAAACCAGTGCTGCAAGAATAGCTGACAGTTGGCGTGAATGCACCACACACCACAGGCTCCAAGTGAACTCTCACCTTGAAGGGAGACCCTAATAGGTCAAATCACACATTGCCCAAATGGGGGTCTCAGATACGGCTGCTGGGCACAACTTCCCCTTTATCGATTCTCAATCGGGTATTGTGACTTTAAGACTCCCGATTCTCCAATATATATATATTCACTCAGAATCAGATAATTCCAGCCATAGTGTAGTAAGATCAGGATGAATATATATTAAGTAAAAATATGGTATGCACTTACATCCGTCAAAACAAGACAGGATCATGTCCTACTACGGCATCCAGTTCCAATCTACATCAATGAAATATTTAGCCCTTACGAGTTACGCCACGCCCCACAAGGCTTCATCAGAGCAGAGTCACAGTATTCAACTAATAAACCAAGGAATAGGTTCTTTGAAAAAGAGGTACCACTTAAGATCCAAGTAGTGTGACTTAAACCATCATTGATTTCTTTATTGATAATACAAAAACAAGAGCAACAATACAAAATGTCCCAAACATAACAACCCAATAAATACTTCCCCCCTACACCATTAAAATGGACAGGACAGGTATAGACTACATATACCCAAGATTAAGTCACTGTCATAATACTGTTATCAAGATGATCTTCTTAGCCAAAGGCTAGGAGAAGGGTAAAGAGTATGACAAGGGCCATACAGGGATCACATAAATATCGTCTTAACAATTGACTGACAGCTCTCAGTGCTGGTTAAACAGATTATGAAAGCCAATACACCATATAAAATACTCCAAGTGGCTCATGATGGCTTAGTCAAGTAGCTATTTGCTAATCAATCAATGCAATATAAAAGATAAATATGACACAACCCTAAGCTTTGGCTAAGAAGGTACCTCTTTTTCTAAGGATTCTGCTATATCTATCTTGGTTTATTTGTTGGATGTGATTAAATCAAGCTTGAGCTTGATGCCAGCTTTTTGAACCAACAAATCGCTCCAATCACTTTTATGGAGCTAAAAAAGTGCTCCTCCTCTCCCTGTTGGAGAGCCCAGGACTGCGGGAAACAACTTCCCCAGTAAGTGCAGGAGGAACTCGATCCCTCCTGCAACTTATGAACCCAGAAGTGATATCTGTTATGATACTTCTAGGCAGGCCCGGATTTACTCCCTTTGCCGCCCCAAGGCCGGGTCCTTCAATGCCGCCCCCCCCCACCATCACATAGGGGGGGGGGGCGGGGGGGTGGTAATCGATTTTTCGCAGACAATGACTGGTGTTAGTGCTTCAATCATTCCGGCACCATGGTTGTTATGGTGTCAGGATGATTGAAATGCATTGTTTCTATCATTACATTGTAATATAAAATGAAATAGTTCAACTCACCATAAAGCAGAATGAGTGGGAGCTCTGAGCGTGTCACTTGCCACCGACGCTTGTCACCAGATGGGAATGTCACTTGCCACGCTGCCTGCCACCACATTGGAATGTCACTTGCCACGCTGCCTGCCACCAGATGGGAATGACACTTGCACTCTCTGCCCCCGTCTCTCACTCTCTATCTGCCTCTGTCTCTCTCTGCCTCTCTCTTTGCCTCTCTCTCTGTCTCTGCCTCTCTCTCTGTCTCTGCCTCTCTCTCTCTCTTTGCCTCTCTCTTTGCCTCTCTCTCTCTTTGCCTCTCTCTCTCTCTGCCCCCCTCTCTCTCTCTCTCTTTGCCTCTCTCTCTTTGCCTCTCTCTCTCTCTCTGCCCCTCTCTCTCTCTCTTTGCCTCTCTCTCTTTGCCTCTCTCTCTCTCTTTGCCTTTCTCTCTCTCTTTGCCTTTCTCTCTCTCTTTGCCTTTCTCTCTCTCTTTGCCTTTCTCTCTCTCTTTGCCTTTCTCTCTCTCTTTGCCTTTCTCTCTCTCTCTCTTTGCCTCTCTCTCTCTTTGCCTCTCTCTCTCTCTTTGCCTCTCTCTCGCTCTCTTTGCCTCTCTCTCGCTCTCTTTGCCTCTCTCTCGCTCTCTTTGCCTCTCTCTCTCTCTCTTTGCCTCTCTCTCTCTCTCTTTGCCCCCTCTCTCTCTCTGCCTCTCTCTCTCTGCCTCTCTCTCTCTGCCTCTCTCTCTCTGCCTCTCTCTCTCTGCCTCTCTCTCTCTGCCTCTCTCTCTCTGCCTCTCTCTCTCTGCCTCTCCCTCTCTCTCTTTGTCCCTCTCTCTCTCTGCCTCTCTCTCTCTTTGCCTCTGTCTCTCTCGCTCTCTCTTTGCCTCTGTCTCTCTCGCTCTCTCTTTGCCTCTGTCTCTCTCGCTCTCTCTTTGCCTCTGTCTCTCTCGCTCTCTCTTTGCCTCTGTCTCTCTCTCTCAGTGCTTGTCTCTCTCTCTCAGTGCCTCACTCTCTCTTTGCCTCTGCCGCTCTGTCTCTGCCTCCGCTCCGTTTCTCTCCCCAGTCTGTGTTCCTCCTCACCTGCTTGTCCTGCATCATGGACATAGGTCCGGAGGATAGGAGGAGGCGGCCGCCATGTTTGTTAAGTGTCCCGGGCACTGTGATTGGGCGTATGGAGGTCATGTGCAGAGGGGGGAGTTCAGGATCACGGACAGGCCAGCCCCACGCCGCACATGACCCCCATGGCCCAATCACAGGGCGCCAGACTTTGAAAAATGGCAGCCGGAGCTTCAGGCGGCCGGGGACACAGTAAATTAATTTTTGTCTCCTCCGCGGCGCCGCCCTTTCACACTGTGCCGCCCCGAGGCCTGGCCTTGTTGGCCTTGTGGGAAATCCGGCCCTGCTTCTAGGGTCTCAGCTGTAATTTCTTTACTAGTGTAGCTGATTCTGGCTCCATTCCAGCTTGATCTGTGCTGGAAAGGCTTCATTGGAGAGCAGGGGAGACATTTGGGGTCTAATAGGCCCCCAGTGTTTCCATAAAGAGTACCTGTTACCTGCCGTATCATTGTTAACGGTGAGACTAGAGCCTGGGAAAGCTGTGGAAGGCGGTAACCCCACTCTTAAAGGTGATCCAACGGCTAATTAGTAGCTAGGATTGCTATTACATAAAACTCCATTGCTGGCTGTAAAAAAAAAAGATACCGGGATACCGCAGGCATCATCCCAGTGTAGCGCCCCTTTACGTTCAGGGGTGCTATGTACTTAAATTTGGGGGTTTGGTCTGAGCCAGTAGTCAGACTCGGACCACTTTGATTGTTAGGACTAGCTTCTGCCTATGTAATGCAGCCCGATGTACAGTTCCCTGTGGCCTGCAGGTGTTGCTGCCATCTTGGGTCAGGGTTGAACCGTGGGTGGCATTGCTATGCCTTAGGGTGTCCTCTCTCAGCAGTGGTACAGTGGGCGTGGTTTACCTGCTGTGCATGCTGGGGGAGGATACATAAGGGACAGATACCATCTTTTGGGGAGCAGTTCGCGTCACCCGGCCCTCCAGGCCAGGGATGCGCGTGTGTATCAGTCTCAGGCACCTTTAGCCTGGGGCTGCAACTCTACTATTGGGCCCAGCACCTTTAGCTGGGGCCATCCCTGAAAGAGGAATCCCAGGGTGCCCTTACGAGGGAACCCGTTCGAAGAAGAGGAGGCTGGGGGAGGACCTTTCTGAGGGACCAGTGAAAGTTCACGGTGAAGGAGAGGCCAGGTAACCTTCTGGAGGGATTCAAAGATTCACTACAGGCCTTGCAACGTGCTGTCCCCGGCACCTGTCGTGTTGCATGTGCTGAGAGGTTCGGGACTTGAAGATTCTGTGGCAGACGATCTCCCGATCGTATCTCTGGGAACACTCAAGTAAACATTCGAGCATCACTCCGGCTGCTAGGATCCGCTCTTATAGGGGACTATCCGGGCGAGCTAAACCCACTCGGGATCGAGTGGCGACTATAATATTGATTGTGCCAGGACCTATCTCCCAACACCTTGCTGTCCTTTCTCTCATCCATCTTCACTGTCTATTGAACTTTGCTTATAAAAATAAACTCAACATTGGAGTTTAAGGTGGTGTGTACATTGGAGTTACTTGGGAAAAATAGAGACTTGTCCCTATACTCAAGGAGACGAGAACCAACTGAAAGTGAACCCAGCTGCAGGACCCAAAGATCTGTTAACACCGCTCGACCTCTTGAAAGGAGGATACGGGCATATAGCGCGGTGTGCCTTGACCTGCAAGCGAGCCAAAGGCAGGAAAAGGTCCGTGTGCTACACCAGTATAACCACTTCAACTTGGCGAATACAGATATGTCGCAGAGGTTGAAGTTGTTAACGTGTTCAAAAAAGTAAAAATTGAGTAGACGGGTGGTTAAAGCGTATTTTCACTTTTGCAGTCAAATTTTAAAAACGCACAAAAAGCACTGTATGTACATTAAATTATGACTTTTATATGTGTTTTTTTTTTTTTTTTTTTATTAAAACAATAAACATGTTACCTGCTTACTTACCTGCAATGATATTGCACAAAGCAGCTCTGAACCTCCTCTTCTGGGGTTCCGTGCCGGCGCTCTCAGCTCCTTCTCTTCTGTGTGTTCCCCCATAGCAAACTGCTTGCTATGGGGGCACACTTGGGGGTTCTCTTCCAAGCCGTGCTGTGTGCGTTCATAAAAATGAATAGCACGACTTCCCCTGCCTCCTTCTCAAAGGATTTGATTGATGGCAGCAGGAGCCAATGGTTCCTGCTGCTGCCTCTGTGCCCTGTGAGGAGAGGAACACAGATCATCGCCACTGCAGACGGGCACAGTGCTGTTTTGAGATAGAAATCAGGTAAGTGTTTAGGGAGGTGAGGGGGCAATACAACTACTGGGATATTTTTTTTACTTAAAGCGGTGTTACGGCCAAAAAATTTTTTTTAAAGCCAGCAGCTACATATGCTGGCTTTTAATAATAGGACACTTACCTGTCCAGGAGTCCCTCGATGTCTGCACCGCAGCTGATGTTTCCATCAGCTGTCGGGTGCTGCCGACAGCTGATGCCTTTCGTCTTCACGCTGGGGACCCTACTGCGCATGTGCAAGGCCCCGCTCCTCTCTCCTATTGGCCAGGGGAGGAGGAGGGAGCCCTGCGGTGATGTCACGGGCCGCGGCCCGGACTCCCGGAAGTGCAAAAGGATATCTGTCAAAGATGGGTATCCTGTCCCCCCTCCCCCTGAAAGGTGCCAATTGTGGCACCGGAGGGGGGGAGGAATCGGATGAGCGGAAGTTCCACTTTAGAGTGGAACTCCGCTTTAATGTAGGGAATGCATTAAGGTAAAAAATATCTTGGCTATAAAACCACTTTAAGTTATGCTGTGTGAATTACGACAAGTGACAAGTATAAAGCAGGTGTTATCCCAGTTAGGCTGCAAAAGTGGAAATGCACATTGAGGCAGGGGTCCCTATGCTGGATTCTTAGTTTACATATTAGAGAATGTAGCAGAAGGAGAAAGTCTATTTTGCTGCAGGAGAAGAATTGAGGTTCTATGGCTGGAAGGTGCAGAATATGGAACTTACACAGGGAAAATTGAAGTGATCAAGAAGCCAGTCGGTGAATGAGCAATATAGCGTGCTGTTTATATTTTCAATGCTTTTAAAAAATCGCATCCAATGAAATATTGATCATTCTTCTACTACATTTATAATACATGAACTAATTGTCCTTCTTTACACACCCCTGAAGAAGGTTACCCCGAAATGCGTCAGTGGTAAAGAAGGTTTTCATGTATTTACCTATATGGTGACAATCTTTGGAACTGTATATTTTAATTTAATATTTCATTTTTTGATAAATATGTATAATTGTGAATAAAAACAATTTTTTACTTCAATATCCTGTATATTTGGAATTAATACTACTAGTGCCTTAAAAGTCCACCCAGGGGAACCCCTTTTTTCTTTTCTTTTTTTTTTTAGAAGCACGTGATTAGAGCCTGAGGCTCTAATTGACTTAAAAAAAGGGTAGACTCGGGGTGCAGAGCACTGCGCCCCGAGTCCACCCAGTTGTGTGACAATAGAAAATGAATATTCGCTATTGTCTTCCTGATTCTCCTCCCGGCCAATCAGGAAGCGGGTCCTGAGACCTGTCACCCGATTCGCAGAGAGGAGAGGTGATTCTATTGGCCGCCAAGGAGGAGAAGGGAGGAGATGCAGGGTGAACGGCCACCCAGAGGAAACGCTGCCCGCGACCTAGATGGGGTAAGTGCGCCGACCGACCAAAGGGGACTCCATATATGCAAAGTAAAACTCTACTATCGCCTTTTGTATGTACTTATCTGTATATTTCTTTTGCTTTTTGCAGATTGTTAACAGGAATCCTCCATTTGGAAATCAGATAAAAGAATCTGTACTGCACCTTCCAAACTATGAGCTTGGCATTGAACAGGTTATTCAAAACATTTTACAGCCTTTGCCCTGTTTTCTCAGTTTTATTTGATTTGTGATCTTTCTTTTTAAATGCACTGAAATACCCTTTTCTCTCAGTGAAAATACTGTTACCTTCCGAGTGCTCTGCGCTGGCATAGTCATAGAACAGCCACATCTCTTATGGCAAATATCCTCAAACAAGATTTGAGTCTAACTGAGGTGCTTTAAAAGGCTCATGCACACTGCAGCTCAAAGAAGGCTTTCGAGCTCTCATTTTTTCTGCCTGGAAACTCCCCTCCATGTTGGCCAATATGTCTATGCACACTTTGGCTTTTTCAGGCATATGCTCTTTCAGGCAGATAAAACATACTCCCCCCCCACCAAACTCACATTTTTGAGAGGAGCTTTCGAACAGAAAAGACACCTTATAATTGCCTGGAAAACATGCGTAAAAGCATGAAAGAGCTCAAAGAAGCTCGAAAACGCACATTAAAAAAATTGAAAAAATTAGCTGAGAAGCTCAAAAATGCGCAAAAGAGCCCAAAAAAGTACAAGCTTCTTCAACTGAAATAAAAGCTCAAATATCTGTCGCAGAAGCTTTTTTTTTTTTTTTTAACTGCAGCGTGCATGAGCCCTGTCAGCCCTGTCCAGTCATACTGCACAACTGCTGAAACAGGAAAGTGAAGACTCTATCCATTATGGTGTGGCACATGGTTCTGTCAAGAATCTTACTACTTGGCAGCCCACTCCCTGTCTGACACCAATATGTGTCAATAAAAAAAAAATCCTATACCCATTCTATACAGTATATTTTTCTGACATATGCAAAAGCCACACTACACATTATGTTCAATTACACCTTATATCATTTCTAACAATTATTTTATCTTATGTGCTTCTTTTTAGTCTGTTAAAAGCTTTTTGTTATACCTGTTCGATGGGTGAAAAAAAGATCTGTTGATCCTGTCAGAACTCTTGTTTTTTTTCTGCCTCCATTTAATGTTATTAGCATTGTTAACTATCTCTGAGAACTACAGAACACCTGTGATGGGGAGTCCTAACACACTTCCTTTGTATAAACAGAGAAAAGAATGAGATAAAAGCTCCACTGCCTAATGCCCCGTACACACGATCGTTTTTAATGTAATTTTTTAAACCAACGTTTTTCTCCTCGTTTTTTTTCATGTTTCCTCTCAAGCCTGCCTTGCGTACACACCATCATTAAAAAAAAACGATCAAGCAAAGCGCAGTGACGTTCAACACGTACGACGGCACTATAAAGGGGAAGTTCCGGTCGAATGGCGCCACCCTTCATGTTAGTAAAGTTTTTTGGGCGACGATTCGCGCTTTTCAGTCCATTACTGTGTAATGAATGTGCTATCTCCATTACGAACGCTAGTTTTACCAGAACGAGCGCTCCCGTCTCATACTTGATTCTGAGCATGCGCGTTTTTTTTCACGTCGTTAAAGCATACACACTATCGTTTTTCACGTCGTTAAAAAAAACGACATGAAAAACGACGTGAAAAAAGAGAGCATGTCCGGAATTTTTAATGGCCGTTTTTCACGTCGTTAAAAATGCTCTGGAGCCTACACACGATCATTTTTAATGGCCATTTTTTAAAATGGCATTTTTAACGGCATGAAAAACGATCGTGTGTACGGGGCATAAGTGTAGCATTCATTAAAACATATTGGTCAAATTAAAAACAATAAATATGCACTCACGTTTAATAGACATTAAAAGCGTATCAATAGGTCTCAAGCAGGTGCCAACTTTCCAGGTGGTCAATGGTGATCAAGCCCCTCCGCGTGGATGTGATGTAAGGTGCTTGGAACCAGGAAATTGACCGGGGGAACACCAGAAAAAGCCAGCAGAAGCAGCAGACTGAGGCTGGCTCTTCCTGGTGTTCCCCTGGTCAACTTCTGGTTCCAAGCACCTTACATCACATCCACGCACAGGGGCTTGCTCATCATTGACCACCTGGAAGGTTGCCCCCTGCTGGAAACCTATTGATACTCTTTGTAATGTTTTTTTAAACGTGAGTGCCTATTTATTGTTTTTCAATTTACCAATATGTTTTAATAAATGCTACATGTAGGTAGTGGCACTTTTCTCTCCTTCTCTCTGTTTATACATGGATTGCTGGTGGGATCCTCCCCAGATGCTGCTTGTAAGAGACTGCTGATGATGCCATAATGTGAACTGCATGCCACAGTGACTTTATCATTTCTTGTACATAATTTTTATTTATTTATTTTGGTTAGTTAGGGTGTTGATGCCCTTTACAAATCTCTTTCTAACACACCTCCTATCCTAGGGTGACAACATTGCTCCTCTATAGCTACAGTAAGATAAGTAAGTGTCATCATCTTAGAACATTGATCTCCAAACTGGGGCCCAGGGGCTGGATGTGGCCCTTTGCTTGCCTTTATCAGGCCCTTGGGACACTAATCCTCCCACTGATACAAGGAACTATTTATTCTACACCAACATTGGGCCATGAGTCCTGTCACTGACCCCAACAAAAGGGCACTATTCCGACCACTGACGCCAGCAATGGAGGACTATTCCTTCCACTGACACCAGTAATGAGGAATTTTTCACTCTCATTGACGACAAGGGATTTAATATTCCCACTGGCCACCGTCCGGCCCCCTCAAGGTCTGAGGGACAGTAAACTGGCCCTTTGTTCAGAAATTTTGGAGACCCTTGCCTTAGAACATGAAGTGTGTTTATTGGCAGGATCATCAGATGAAAATTGTAACGACACCCCAAATATGAAAGGGGATTAAACGCTGTTTAAGATCTTCCCTCTCCTGGACACACATTCTCTGCCGATCCTCCACAGTCAGGTGACCACTTCCCATAGGAATTATCCTTCCTGAAGAACGAGACAACGCTCTGTATCTTTCCAAAATAGACTGCTTCTTTATTGAAAAACACTCCAACTTTTATACACAGAGGGGAGTTTCTTATTTTCTCTCACCATACATCTTTGACCAGAGCTAATTTACATGACCTACTTAGCTACAGCTGATGACTCAGACATATGATCTTTTTAGGCTAGCCTTACTGTCTCCCAGTTATCAAAAGACTTCACACAATATTTACATAACGAGTCCCCAATCCACATTTCAGTTTAAATGATTATGCATGACCATTATAGACACACAAGTACAGAGGTAATTATCACTATTCACAATGAAAGGATCTTTAGAACCCATCAGCCCTTTTCAATTAGCCTGTCTGTCTGCTAGTTCCAAAACCTATAATTACAGGCTCAATTCCCACAAGCCACAATAGACAATAGAATGTAATCACACACCATCACAGCAAGTATTACATAAACACAAAAGCCCACACACACAGTATATACCCAATATGTGCCATGTATATACAGTATTGGATATGGCTATCACAGATCATGGTGGGGTTCTCATTCACCCTGTGCCCCTAAGTGAGACACAGGGTGGTTTACACATAAGAGGCATTGGGAAAGCTGAAGCAAGGGTATCTCATACTTTCTAAGAGATTCTGGGTTCCCCGGGCCCTCCCGTTACATCTCTCCCCTTTCAGCAGGAGACTAACACAGGTGGAGACCCCAGACGGGTTGACTCCGAAGGTAGTCCATAGTTCCATTCCTCTAATGCCTGTATCCACACAGTACCCCAAATAAATTGCTCCAAACAGAGCATTACTTACCCAGCCAACCTCTGCCTCTCTCAGAGAACATACCCGCTGCTGGGGAGAGGCCTGGACTGGCCCTTCTCCCTGGGGTCCTTTCAGCTGCTGGAGAGAAGACAGGGTGACTGGGCTCAGTCCGTCATGCTGTTGGGGATCTGGGCCAACTGCCCAGCATCCCTGGGGTATACAAGTGGAGACTGAAGTCCCATCCACTTGTGGTAGGTGAAAATCCCCCAGTGCTTGCAAAGCAAGGCTGACATCCTCCTGTCTCAGTGTTGCACCATTTTCTGGGGTTGTGTCAGTGAAGACCGAAGTCCCATCCAGTACCACAGGGACTCCCTCTTCTGTTAGTTGAGAGCAGAGGCCCGCGGCACTCTGCTCTGTTGCCAGCTCTTCTGCTGTGTTGCTGTGAGTGGAGACCGCAGTCCCATCCACCGACATCAGCTCAAGTTGCAGTTGTGTGCAGAGGCCAGTAGCATTCTGTCCTGCTGCCAGTGATTCAGCTGGGGGTAAAAGCTTTACCACCTCAGCTTGTTGCTGGAGAGAGGGGCCGACTACCCCAGCTCCCTGAAACTCCACAGTTGTTTCCGGTGCTGGGCAGAGGTTGGTAGCACTCTGCCCTGTTGCCAGCACTTCTGCTGGGAGCTCCACACCATCTGCTCTGGCTAACTGTTGGGGGGGAAAGGGCTGCTTCTCCTCCCTGCATCTCTGAAATCCACTGGGAAAGAGGAACCATCACCTTCTCACCTCGGTTCTCCAAAACTGCCACGGGTGTAGAGCAGGGGTCTGCAGTACTCTGTCCTGCTGCCAGTACTTGAGCAGGCGATGCATAATCCCTAACATCCTCTGAACAGTCCCTTAAGTCCATACCTTCTGTAATCTGTGGCTGGGGAGATGAGCCAACTGCCCTAGCTCCCTGGAACTCCATATCATCCACTTCGGCTTTAGGGATGGCAATCTTCAGATTTTCCACTGCCGATTCTTCAGCCAGGCTTTTAGAGTTGTCCACTGGTATTTCCTGATAGTCCCAGGCAAAGGTAGCACCACCCTGCTGCTGAGCAGATTCTAGCAGCTGTCTGTAGGCGATCTTCGATTGCCGTATTTCCGCCATTCTCCGCTCATGTTGCCGCTCTAGTTCTCTCTCTTGTCGCTCTCGTTCTTTCTCTTGTCGCTCTCGTTCTTTCTCTTGTCGCTCTCGTTCTTTCTCTTGTCGCTCTAGTTCTTTCTCTTGTTGTGCATCCTGCAGCTGGATGCTTTTAATGGCATTCTGTATGGCGGTGTCTGATGGGTTAGCACCATATAATGCCAAGCGCTGTCTAACTCGTTGCTGAAACGAGTCTTCAACTAACCGGGGTCCTGCATCACCATCCCTCTGGTCCATCTCGGCTAGCTCCCTGATCATGGTGGCCTTGTTCTTTGTCCCACTGGTCCCTCCACGGCTCTCAAGTAGGTCTTTCAGCATGGCTTTCCTGCAGGCTGCATAGCTGGTCATTCACTGTGGTGGTTTGGAGTGTCCCAGGAACTGGAGGGAAAATCCCACCGCTGCCAACCAATGTAACGGCACCCCAAATATGAAAGGAGTTAAACGCCGTTTAAGATCTTCCCTCTCCTGGACACACATTCGCTGCCGATCCTCCACAGTCAGGGGACCACTTCCCATAGGAATTATCCTTCCTGAAGAACGAGAAAACGCTCTGTATCTTTCCAAAATAGACTGCTTCTTTATTGAAAAACACTCCAACTTTTATACACATAGAGGGGAGTTTCTTATTTTCTCTCACCATACATCTTTGACCAGAGCTAATTTACATGACCTACTTAGCTACAGCTGATGACTCAGACATATGACCTTTTTAGGCTAGCCTTACTGTCTCCCAGTTATCAAAAGACTTCACACAATATTTACATAACGAGTCCCCAATCCACATTTCAGTTTAAATGATTATGCATGACCTTTATAGACACACAAGTACAGAGGTAATTATCACTATTCACAATGAAAGGATCTTTAGAACCCATCAGCCCTTTTCAATTAACCTGTCTGTCTGCTAGTTCCAAAACCTATAATTACAGGCTTAATTCCCACAAGCCACAATAGACAATATTATGTAATCACACACCATCACAGCAAGTATTACATAAACAGCCCACACACAGTATATACCCAATATGTGCCATGTATAATACAGTATTGGATATGGCTATCACAGATCATGGTGGGGTTCTCATTCACCCTGTGCCCCTAAGTGAGACACAGGGTGGTTTACACATAAGAGGCATTGGGGAAGCTAAAGCAAGGGTATCTCATACTTTCTAAGAGATTCTGGGTTCCCCAGGCCCTCCCGTTACAAAAATGAAGGGGAAAAGGTATTTAAAATATAATCTAATGCAGCCCCACCACATCTATGGGTTGGTAGGATGTGCATATTACATTTTTTGTTCTTCGGTTTAGATATACCTTAAAGCGGAGCTCCCCTGAAACAAAAAATATTAAAAGCCAGCAGCTACAAATACTGCAGCTGCTGACTTTTAATATTAGGACACTTACCTGTCCTGGAGTCCAGCGATGTCGGCAGCAGAAGACGAGCAATCGCTCGTCACTCTGCTGCCCCCACCGCCATCCTCTGAGAGGAAACCAGGAAGTAAAGCCTTGCGGCTTCACTGCCCAGTTCCCTACGGCGCATGCGCGAGTCGCGCTGCACCGTCCTTACTGGTCCCCTCTGTGTCCTGGGAGCCGAGTGTCTCCCAGAACACAACGGGTATTCTGCGGGAAGTGACGCACTACCCGCAGAATTCCCGCAGTGAGGACTTCCGGAAGTGGGTGCAAATACCTGTCTTAGACAAGTATCTGCACCCCCATTCCCCCTGAAAGGTGCCAAATATGACACCGGAGGGGGGGAGGGTTTCGATGAGCGGAAGTTCCACTTTAGGGTGGAGCTCCGCTTTAACTGGTTCCCGACCGGCTCACGCAGATATACTACATCAGAATGGCTCTCCTGGGGCGAAATCCCATACATATAGAACACAGTGAGGGAACACACACTTAACCCCTTGATCGCCCCCTAGTGTTAATCCCATTCCCTGCCAGTGACATTTATACAGTAATCAGTGCTTATTTATAGCACTGATCGCTCTATTAATGTCAATAGTCCCAAAAATGTGTCAAAAGTGTCCGATCGGTCCGTCGCAATACCGCTAGAAATCGCAGATCACCGCCATTACTGGTAAAAAAATAATAATAATAAAAATGCCTTAAATCTTTCCCATAGTTTGTAGAAGTTATAACTTTTTTGCAAACCAATCAATATACGCTTATTGCGATTTTTTTTTTTTTTTTTTTTTCACCAAAAACCTGTAGAAGAATACATATTGGCCTAAACTGAGGAAGAAATGTTTTTTTTTTTTTTTTTTAAATTGGGGTTATTATAGCAAAAAGTTTAAAAGTATTGTTTTTTTTTTCAAAATTGTCGCTCTCTTTTTGTTTATAGCACAAAAAATAAAAATACCACCAAAAGAAAGCTCTATTTGTGGGGAAAAATTATGCAAATTTTGTTTGGGTACAACGTCGCACGACCGCGCAATTGTCAGTTAAAGTGACGCAGTGCCAAATTGTAAAAATTGCTCTAGTCACGAAGGGGGTAAAATCTTCTGGGGCTGAAGTGGTTAATTTGATGTCATAGTTTTGTATTACTGGGTGACTGAAAAAACATTTTTATTAAAAATTGTTATATTTTGTAATACTTGTAAAGGAAAATAAAGTACACCTGTACTGAGGAAATGTACTAACCTAAGATTTAGTGTTTTTGAAATGTACTTCTTTTCAGTTGGCAAGATACAGTTTATCAGTGGCAGAAATTGTTGTTACTGTCCTGTTAACAAATTATGAGAGGTTACAGAAAAAGAGAACAGCACCAGATTTTCACCATGTTACACTTATTATTGGAGATGCTGATAACAATGTTGTCTTTAAGCAGAAAATAATGTAAGTAATTTGTTTTTTATTTGAATATACCCAGCTCCAAAAAAAAATTATACAATTTAATAACCGTTTTGCTTTTTTTCCCTCATTGAGGAAATAAAATACCGGTAGATTAGGATTAGGGCATGTTGCATTCAGCCCACTGCAGTTCTTCCCCTTCATTCTTTAAGCAGATGCAAATAAAGATGAATGGATGTATAGATCAGAGATCTGCTGTTAGTAAAAAATATATTCTTGGTAGACTATAAAATTCTAAGAACTGCAGTGATTTTACCTAAAACATTAAGAACCAATAAGTTCCCTTGTGTAAAATAGCTAATAACAGGTACCCTGAACAAAGTATATGTTCAGTTAGCTTAGTTAGCTGAAGCCTTGTTCACTTTTAATACACAGGCATCTGCAAGAAAAAAATAAAGAAGAATTTTGCTTTCACATACTGTATTGGATGATTAAGATGAACACATCTACACTTTATTCACCAAGCATATGAACATTCACTTAAGGAACCGTCCTTGTCCCTTTAATAAATAAACCCAGTTGTGTCCAGATCTTTAAATTAAGCCAAAACATAAAGTGATTTCTATCCACACACAAGACATTTTGGCTTATCAAACAAAAAAATTACTTTCCATTAGGTGGATAACAGTATAGGTTGGCACTTGAAAGGTGGTTTAGGGAAGGAAGAAATGTTGCATGGATTAAATATATATTCAAATGCATTTTTTTTTCAAATGTTTTGGTTCGATAAATATTTGGTTCAATAAATACTGATAGGTTTTTATATATATATATATATATATATATATAGGGGCACAGTGGTGTAGTGGGTAGCACTCTCGTCTAGCAGTAAAAAGGGTCGCTGGTTTGAATTCCAACCACGACACGACCTACCTGGAGTTTACATGTTCTCCCTGTGCCTGCGTGGGTTTCCTCCGGGTACTCCGCTTTCCTCCCACACGCCAAAGACATGCTGGTAGGTTAATTGGCTTCTGTCTAAATTGGCCCTAGTGTATGAATGTGAGTTAGGGACTTTAGATTGTAAGCTCCTTGAGGGCAGGGACCAATGTGAATGTACAATGTATATGTAAAGCGCTACGTAAATTGACGCCGCTATATAAGTACCTTTAAATAATAATATATATATATTTGTAATGCTGTCCAGGATTTGATATATCATATATTCTCATTTGCAGGGACTCTGCTTTGTTGAAATCAGGAACCTGGACAAGAAAAATTGACATAAAAAGGGCTTATTCATCTGATGAGCTAAGTGTCAATTTGATCAGTTCTGAGTATGGTAAGATAACATATTTGTTACAAACATTTCTACCTCTCTGGTGCTAAGATTCACTAATATACTGCAGGAAAACTATGAATACTGAACATATGATTTACCCATTCAATTAAATTATGCTGGTCTTAAAGTGGTATCAGATGTAATTGTTTTACATTTTAGCATTGTATTTGCCTGAGAAGCTACAGAAAATGTGAAAAAAAAAGTAAAAGCTTTAAAAAGTAGCTATTGGCATAAGGTATCTGTATATGCTAATTTGACCACATTTTTCTTCCAGCTGTGCCTAAAGTCCTAATGAAGTGGCTATGAAAATAATGACTTTCTTATAATCACTATTTTAATAATCATGTCCTCTTGTGACAATGTTTTGGGTGGTTGATGTTATTCAGGCACCAGGCATTGCATTGTGAGGTAGTGCAGAGGGTATGTTTCTTTTTAACTATGAAAAAATGGAGCGATTTCAAGGGAACATCAGGTGGAGCTGAATGAAAGATAAGGTACCAACAGCCATTTTCTGCAATGGATACCTTAGCTCTTTCATACTTGCTACAAGTTTGCTTAAGTGGTATTAAACACCAATTTAAAGCGACTTTAAAGCTTATTTTTTTTTATTAAAATAAAAAAATATATGTTCTACCAGGCTCTGATCAACGGGGGTGTTGGGTAAGGCTGCCCCCCCCCCGCCCCTTAGATTTCAGTTGCATCCCCCAGATCTCTGAGAGTGCTTCCAGTAATCCACAAGTTAGACTGGTGGGGATAATTGTTATTGTTAAAGGGGTGTTCTGATGGGGATATTTGCTGTAGGGGCACTCTAAAGAGGGTAGTTAATGTAAGGCGGCCCTCTGATGGTGACTGTTGCTATAAGAGGACACTCTGATGGGTACAGTTGATACAAGAGGAAACTGTGATGCAGCCAGTTAATGTAAGGGCACTGTGATGGGGTAATTGATGTAAGGGAGCATTCTGATAGGGACTGACATGTAAAGGGGGGCGCAGATGAAGACTCCTGATGTAAGGAGGGGCTCTGATAGTGATACCTATTATAAGGGGGCACTGTTTCTGTTTAATCATTTTACTGACAGTCTAATACATATGGCATTCTCTGCTCAATCCTGCACCACTTATACACTGTCAGGTGTTACTAGGTCCTGACACATGGTACAGAAAAGCACTGAGTGAACAAGGGTTACTCATTCCTTGCATCTGTCACATTATGTGGCAGACTGTCAGTGACTCACATACAGTGTTGACATTATGCCCCCTGACTGTTTTTACTGCACCCCAGGTCAGACAGGCTAGATCCGACCCTTTGTTATACTTACCTGCTCTGTCAATGGTTTTGCACAGAGCAGTCCCTTACACACACCCCCACTCCCTCCTCATGGGATTTGACTGACCGCAGCAGGAGCCTAAAAAACCTTTTGAGTTTGGAACCTCTTTAGAACCACTTTAATCACAAGGTACATATTGTACATAATCAGGTGTCAACTCCTTTAGCTTTTCTTTGGTGATTTTTTCCTATGATAAATTCTCTATTTATAAAGTCTACAAAGTTAGAAACAGTTTCTTATGTAATAATAATCAATACTGATTTCAATTTATTTTTTTCCGATGTATTTTAAAGTTGGCCTCGATATTCAACAGAAGTTTAGAGCTCTATATTTAGGAAATCAGAAATTAGGACCAAATGTTGATGCTGAATTAAAGTCTGAAAGTAAATATTTAAGCAACAGCAACTTGCAGCTTATCTCTGGTGAGTATTCAGAATCTGACAAGCTGTTTGCCTCGCAGTATTTATAGATAAAGCTATCTATAGATCAAGGTGTTATTTAGAGTAAACCTGTACAGAGATAGGCTGATGACCCCTGGGCAATTTTGTAGGACCTACAGAAATGCTCGCCTAAACTTTTTTGTTGCTAGGAAAAACAAATTAACTACAGTCAATGAAAATGCGATTGACTTTTTGCAGCATTTAAAGTGAGCTATAGCTGCAGATAATCATGGCACACTAGTGATTGTAGCTGCATAGAAAAGCATTGTAGCCAGTTACAGCTTGCCAGAGTAAAAAAAAGCAGTGAGTTTTGTAGCTGCTAGAAATCGCTGATACAAAGTGTGGTATGGCTCATTCTATTCTGTCTTGCCTCCATTTACACTACTGGAGGAAGTGTAATGTTTGTACTTTCACATCTGTAAAAATAATTCCCTTACCAATAGGGAACCAATCACACATTAGTTAGATTTTACTAATAATTGGGCCAACTGTGTTTTTGTGAAATTGGTGGTAACCCCATATTTCCTAACATCTCGTCTGATCCAGAAACAGCTTTCCCCTTGACTGCATTTAAGTGAAGTGCATTGGAAATTCATTCACGTAAAAACCCAGCACACACTATCAATTTCTTGTGTTGTGGACTACAGTTAGGGGTGGGGAAGCAAAGTATGTGCATGTTGTTGGCAGGCAGGGTAGAATTATTTCTACAGTCCTTTCCAGTTTAGGAGAATCTACCAGTTGCATTCTGTATTACCATTTCATAGTTGGACTACTTAGTACCCATAGTGTCCATGCAGTAACGTTTGCAGCAGGATTCTGACAGCCAGTGTAATTTTCTAGTTTATTTAGCCAAAAAGCAGACATTCTCTTGATTTTTTAAAGTCAATAGTAACTCACTGTTTGGTTGTAATTCTTTACTTTTGACATTTCTCTTATCGTCCATGGACTGACACAGCTGGATACTGTAAACGTGTGGGTATATGTCCCTGCTCGCAGGAGAAGATCTAGGCAGAATGTTAGATGTTAGAAACATACATTCTAGAACAAACCAGAGCTGAACAGCCCCGCCCAGGGGGGTGGTCCCTCTGGACATTACCCTCCCACCTGCAGCTGGCAGCCTCAGTTTTTTTCTGCCTAGCAGAAGAAGACGTGGCTCTCTCAGGAGTCAGTCTCCTGAAAGATTTTACTTTTGAATTTTATTATTTTATTTTTGAGACCTTCAATCAACTGTCGGCTGGGCAACAGGTTGGGTACACTAGTATCCTCGTAGTCTTCCCTGTCCGACCATCGAGCGTGCTGATCCTCGCCTTGTGTGCGTGAGACTCGGTTCACGACATGCCCCATGACTCCAGGGGTGGCCGGGTTGCTTTCATGCTCCCGCGGTCCTCTCAAGATTGAACAGTACCTGACTGACTGTATCTCTCGCGGTGGACCTGGCCGACAGCTACGCAGTACTGCTCTGTGATAGGTCTGTCTGAAACAAGCCAGTGGGTCCCTGAAAGGGACGGGTAAGTAGTTTCTCCTACTGCAGGTGAGTACATGCTGGCTGTGTTTCTTTATATGGGGGGTTTCTCCCTGTCTCCCCCATGTTATGCTGCTCTCTGCACCCTGTACTGGTGCTGTGGGGGTGCTTGGGGGTCACTCTGGCCTGGCTGGGCGCTCATGTCTGTAGTGGGTTCTGGAGAGAGGGGCAGTTTTTCTGGTGTGTGAGGTGATATTGCGTGCGCCATTAGCGCTGTTTGTGGTGATTGTTGCGTGCGCCATTAGCGCGCATTAGAGCTTTGAATTTCGCGCTCGGCAGCCATCTTGGCGTGGTTCAATGGCGCAGTTATAGCTGTGGCCGGCGGCCATTTTCTTGTTGCCACCGCGCATTTACTTTCGGTTTCGGCCTCTAGCGGCGGCGCTGCAGCGCGAATCTCTTCACAATCTCCTCACAGATTCTTTACTCTCCTCAGGCTCACAGCGTGGTTTCTTCAGCAGGACTGAGCGGTCCTTAAGGGTTGGTGAGTCCTCCGGGTATACCCTCCTCCGCCTCGGCGTAGCCAGTGGGTGGGCTGTATATTCACTGTATAGTGTATAAGGTCTCGGAGGGTGGCGTTATGGAGTCTGATACACCTGCTCTCCAAACTTGCCTGGGGCAACTGGCAGTGCTGCACAGTTAAACATGTTCATATGTTTCCTGCACCTGCGGTCCTTATGGACCAGTTGTCGGCAGTCCTGGAATCATTCCTTGTCAGAATGGAAGCGGTGTGCGAGTGAAAGGAGCTATAAGCCCCCTCTCCCCACAAAAATCTTTAGTGGAGGAGTGCTCTGATTCAGATATGGGCCTAGCTACTGTGCTCAGGACCCTAGCTCTGAATATTTAATGTTTATGAACAGGACATTCCCTTGTGAGGAAGTCTCCAGTTCTGTGTCAGTGAATGACAGGGCGCTTGTAAGTGAACTCATTGATGATGTGAGGAACACTCTCAAGCTGGGTGCTGTGGCTGAGGTACCTCAGGTGGACGCTGTTTCCCTTGGTTCCTTCAAGCTTTTCTTTTACACAGCTTCCTCACTGTTTTCCTCACACGCTGCGTCAAGAGCAGCATGGATGATACAGTGGTACACAGTGTTTCCCTCCCCCTCGTCGGTGCAGCATGGTGGGGGGGGGGACTTTATTAATTTATGTCTCTAGTCCCTGTGAGCCTTCTGTGCTCTGACAGACACACGGTCTGAGGATCAGAGGTTACCTGTTACCTGCATGCTGCTTCGGCAGCACAGTCAAGCAGGTTGGAATGATACAGAGAAGATTATGCGCCTCTGCGCCATAATTTAAACTCCTCCTATACCTCTACACTGCATACATTCACAGTGTATGTATGTGTTATTTGTCTTTGTGTCTGCGTGGGTGTCCCCCCACGTTCCAATGCTGTGTTTCAGTGCCATACATGATATAAACGTACAAAATATGTTTATGCACGACTCCAGATACATTGACAGTATATGTATGTATGTATTATACTCTCTGGGTCGGCGTGGGTTTCCGCCGGGGGCTCCGATGACCTCCCGCGCTCTCATGGTATGTGCGCTTCGGCTCTTTGCACAGTATAGACATGTTCAATATGTTTATTGCACATACTATACATGTTTACAGTATGAGTATACTGTTTGCGTGGGGTTCCTCCGGGTACTCCGGTTTCCCCACACGCTCCAATGGAAATGCACAGCATAAACACGTGCAATATGTTTCTTCACATGCTATCATTCCTACACGGTATCTGTGTGCTGTCTGCGTGGGTTTCTTCCTGGTGTTCCGGTTTCCTCCCACGCGCTGACGGTATGTGCGCCTTTGACCCTCTGCACAGTTAAACATGTTCAATGTTTATCACGCATGCTATAATACCTACACAGTGTGTATGCAGTCTGTGTGGGTTTCCTCCGGGTACTCCGGTTCCCTCCCACACTCCATTGGTATGGGCGCTTCGGCGCTATGCACAGCCTAAATTTGTGCGATTTGTTATCCACATACTAACATACCTACCCGGTATGTCTGTGCAGTCTGCGTGGGTTTCCGCCCACGCTACATGACATGGTTGCCTTTGGTGCAATACATGGTGTAAACGTACACATTATGTTTATACACAACACTAAATACATTCACAGTAGTTGTAGGTATTGCCTTCTCTGGGTATGCGTGGGGTACTTCGGTTCCTCCCACGCGCCAACCGTGTGCAAGCCTTCGGTGCTATGCACACATAGGCTTGTGCAAAATGTTTAGCACACATACTATAATACCTACACGGTATGCGTATGCTGTCTGCGTGGGTTTCATCTGGGTACTCCGGTTTCTCCCCCGCGCTCCAATGGTGTGCGCATTTTCAGCGCTATGCACAGTATAAACATGTGCAATTTGTTTATTCGCAGGTTAACCTACCTACACGGTTGTGTACGCAATCTGCGTGGCTGGTTTACATCCAAGCCCCGATGATGTGCGCGACTTCGTCGCTGGCACAGTATAAATGTGTTTAATAGGTTTATCCACACATACTAAACTACATATGCCGTATGTGGTTGTATTATGCTCTTTGTGGCTGGGTGGGGTTCCTCCCACACTCTAGTTGCGCGTTTGATGCCATACACAGTATAAACTATGTGTTTGTACAATCAGCACTTATCCATGGGTAGCTGCTGGATGGAGCATTGTCGTAAGGATCCCTGGTTTCAGGGGTACCACTTTCCACCTGCTTTCAGTGGTGATTAGAAGCGCTGGCTTGGACTGTGTTCGCCAGGCTGAGGTTAGCGTTACGCCCGCTAGTGGCTGGGTCTCTGGCGTTTCTGTAGCTCAATGATTGGGCAAAAGCCTCTGCTTCATCTAGCAGGTGCACTGCAACTGCTTTAGCCTTTAGGGTCTCTGTGCCCGGGGTGGGTTTGCGCCACCTGTGGAAGCTGAGGTACTGGTCCTCTGACCGAGTTTCTAGGGAAGCTCTTTCAAGTTGCCTTTATTGGCCAACAGTTGAGGCACCCTGTACTCCGGGGCCTCTCTTCTCCGATACATTGCGGAGTCTCTTTGGGATTTTCATACATCTCGCTGCGGTCCTGTCGGTCGTGTGCATTGCAGGGGAAGGGTCCTTGCATCCGGAGGTGTTTCCACCTCCTTTACCGGAGGAGGGGCACCGGATGTGGACCTTATGGCCTCTCGACTCACTCGCAAGGTGTCAAGATCGTGGCCAGGTCCAGGGACCCCTGGGCAGACGCGTCAGCCACGTTGGTAGCCCGTGGGGGCAGTATCGCCTGATATATGCTTACCCTCCGCTACTGTTGTTGCCTCGCCTGCTTCGCAGAGTAGGGGCTGAGGCCAGTCCGGTGATCCTCATTGCTCCGGAACGGCGACATTGGTACGCCGATATACTTTGGCTAGTCGCAGACGTTCCTTGGCGACTGCCTATTGGGGTGGACCTTCTGTCTCATGATCCCATACTTCATCCTGCTTTACAGTCTTTGGCTTTAATGGCATGGCTGTTTAAAGCCAGGTGCTGAAAGACCGAGGTCTCTCGGATTCGGTCATATCTTCTATGTTGTTGGCACGGGAATCTTCCTCTAGAAAGATATATCACCGTACCTGGAAGGCTTACATCGCTATGTGCGAGGAACTTGATTGGCGTCCTTGGACGTATTCCGTTCCCAGGATTTTGCTGTTCTTACAGCGTGGTGTGACCCAAAATCTGGCCTTGCATACCATTGAGGGTCGGATTTCGGCCCGGGCTGTCTTTTTCAACGACCACTACCGGGCCATTCCTTGATTAGCACCTTTTGTGCAGGGGGTTCGCCATGTGATCCCCCCTGTCAAGCCTCCTCTCCCTACTTGGGATCTGAATTTGATGCATCTCGGTTCTCCAAGAACATTCCTTTGAGAATATCAGAGAGATTCCTCTCTTGACCTTGTCCCAGAAGGTGGCCTTCTTAGTGGCCATTACTTCAGTTAGACGGGTGTCTGAGTTGGTGGCCTTGTCCTGCAAGTCGCCTTACTTGGTCCTCCATAAGGATATGGCGGTGTTGCACCCACGACCGTCCTTCTTTTCAAAAGATGGTCTCGGCCTTTCACCTTAAGGAGGACATTGTTCTTCCGTCTTGTGTCCTCACCCATCGCATCCCTGAGAGTTTGCGCTTCATACATTAAGATGGGTACAAGCCTTACGGGTGTACCTGTCTGCTACTGTTTCCATTCGGAAGTCTGACTCACTGTTTGTGTCTGTCTCTGGTCCAAAACAGGGCCGAGCAGTGTCGTCTGCCATCGTCTTTAGGTGGATCAGGCAGACCGTCATACAGGCCTATGCCCTTAAGGGGCAGGCGCCTACCTTTCCGGTTGCGGTGCATTCCACCAAGGCAATTGGTGCTTCCTGGGCTTTCCGACATCAAGCGTCGGTTGCACAAGTGTGCAAGGCAGTGACCTGGTCGTCCGTTCATACCTTTTTCAAAATTTTATGAGGTTGATGTGGCTGCATCTTCGGATGCTTCCTTCGGCCGCAAAGCATTGCAGGCCGCTGTTTAATGTTGCAACTCCTCCGTTGAGGAGCTCTGCTTGTTCGGAGTGAAGTTTTGGTTGTTCCTTTACTACTGCTCCCACCCTTCTGATACTGCTTTGGGACGTCCCACACGTTTACAGTATCCAGCTGTGTCGGTCCATGGACGATGAGAGAAAATAGGATTTTTGTACTCACCGTAAAATCCGTTTCTCTGACGTCCATGGACTGACACAGCACCCACCCTTCCTTTTAAGGTTTGTACTGCTTTGTTACGAACTGAGGCTGCTAGCTGCAGGTGGGAGGGTAATGTCCGGAGGGACCGCCCCCCTGGGCGGGGCTGTTCAGCTCTGGTTTGTTCTAGAATGTATGTTTCTAACATTCTGCCTAGATCTTCTCCTGCGAGCAGGGACATATACCCACACGTTTACAGTATCCAGCTGTGTCAGTCCATGGACGTCAGAGAAACGGATTTTACGGTGAGTACAAAAATCCTATTTTTAGATCTGATTACTATGCGCTTGCTTCGCAATTTTTTTTTTTTCTAAATGCAAAAAAGTAAGCTGCTCTCCGGTTATAACCACTGTTAGTTTAGTTTTTGCTTTCTGTGCTATTGGGGATATTTCCCTTCACTCCCTGTCCCACAGCGAAAACAGGAAGTGTCTGGAAATCCTTCCAATATGGGGGAGTCCCTGTTTGTCACCAAGGTCATGAGAACTAGTGTGTCCATTGGAAGATTGCACTTCTACCCCTGTTCTGGTGACAACCCACAATTTGGGATTGTCTTTCACCTTCATGCTTGGTGATGAGATAACAGCAAACACTACAACTAGGAAGGATAAATCTCTCTAAGCACACAGGTAGCAAATATAGCTATAACTTGATAGGTGTTCTAATCCCTCTCCATTCTATCCAAAACTAAAAGATGTTTTGCCTTTAGTTATACTTCAAGCCCCACTCTATATCAGCTATAAATAAAACATTAAGGGCCCATTTGTACTTGTGCTTTACACTGTGTAATGCATGCGTTGTAATTATCAATCCATTTCTATGGCTCTGTTTGCATTTATGCATTGCAGTGTATTGTGTTGTTCAAAAAGGGGTTCTGCATGTTTTTTGGTGCAATGCTGCATTTTGGATGGCCTATACGAGCCATTGGGAGGTGCATGATAACATGTGCTGGCATGCATTGTGGCACACCAGTCTTGAATATTTATTAGAGCTGACCTCTGTGCCCTCATGCTGTAGAAAAAGTTTGGCTGCAGCTTAGTTTCCAGAGCAAACCTATCTCTCACAGTCTCCTCAATGAACGTGGAGGCCCTCATAAGTGGGGTGGGGAACAGGCCCCAGCTCTTTGATCTGTTCCACATTTATACTTGCTTCGGCTTAAACACACATTAACGGCTAGTTTACACTTGCTTCAAAACAAGGCTTCGAACAGGCTTTGTTAAAGCTCTCTGAAAGCTAGTCAAAGCTCCTGTCACTAAATAAAATGGTTAGCTTACATCCCTGTGTACACCTTGCTTTTACTTTGCTTCGGCTTTGCTTCAAAAATTATACCCCATGTAGCTTTAGTGGTGCTTCAAAGTGTCTTAAAAGCCTCCATAGAAGTCTATGGCAAAGCTCGCTTGAAGCAAAAAAGGGGTCCACTGCCCCCACCTATGACTGACCATTACAGTAAGCAGCATTGGAGGGCAAATAGATATAAACAAGGCCAAGGATAAATCCAAGGAAAAATTCCAAGCCTACTTACCGACCAGCCCGCGGACAACCGAATCAACCTGTCTAACAGTATGCGTTAAAAACAAGGGTTTAGTCTGCACACATTTGCAAATACATGCGTAAGCTACAGGCCCTGCCAAGGCACCCTGGTATCTGTAGTTCCTAGTCAGTGATGGGAACTACAGATACCAGGGTGCCTTGGTGGGGGCCTGTAGCTTACACATGTATTTGCAAATGTGTGCAGACTAAGGCTGGATTCACACCTATGCATTTTTAGTGCATTTTGCAGATTTGCACTACAGAACGTGTTCCATAGGAAACCATGTTAAATGGACTGTAGTGCAAATCTGCAAAATGCACTAAAAATGCATAGGTGTGAATCATTCCTAAACCCCTGTTTTTAACGCATACTGTTAGACAGGTTGATTTGGTTGTCTTGTCGGTAAGTAGGCTTGGAATTTTTCCTTGGATTTATCCTTGGCCTTGTTTAAAGCTCGCTCAAAGCCTCATCGAAGCCCCATGAAGCCTCACCGAAGCCCTACCAAAGGCTCATCGAAGCTCCACTAAAATCTCATCGAAGCCCCACTGAAGCCTCATTGAAGCCTCATTGAAGCACCAAGCAAAAGCAAGATGTAAACAGGACTGTAAGTTAACCATTTTATTTAGTGACTGGAGCTGTGACTGGAGCTTTGACTGGCGTTCAGAGAGCTTTAACAAAGCCTGCCAGAAGCCATGTTTTGAAGCAAGTGTAAACTAGTCCTTAAACATGTTCTTTGGGTAGCATCAAACTAGCAGGTGACAAACTGTACATTTCCAAATGACCTCTTGATCCTTGTTCATTTAGGTTGGGTAATGTGCTTTGCTTTCGTTACATACAAACACGTGTGTGTGTGTGTGTGTGTGTGTGTGTGTGTGTGTGTGTGTGTGTGTGTGTGTGTATGTATATATGTATATATATATATATATATATATATATATATATAGTCATGGCCAAAAATATTGGCACCCACTTTGCCCAGAATTTGTTGCAATTACAAATGTTTAGGCATTCTCATGTTTATTTCTTTTGTTTGTACTGGTATGACACAAAAATTGGAGAAACAAAAACACAAATCTGACACATTCCATGCAAAACTCCAAAAATGTAATGGACATAATTATTGGCACCCTCAATTTAACCCCTTTGTGCCTAAGGGTAAAACAAATCTAAATGCCTAGGCCCAATTTTGCAATTTTGACATGTGTTAGTAGAACCGTACATATCATCACAATTAGGGATGAGCTTTATGTTCGGGTCGAACATGAGTTTGACTCAAACATTGGCTGTTCGCTGAAATACGAACATTATGGGGTGTTCGCGCCAAATTAGAGTGGTGCGTCACGCCCCATAATGCAGTGCATTGCTGTCTGATGATTGGCCAAGCATGCACTATGATTCGCATGCTTTGGCCAATCACAGCGCTGTCAGCAAAGAGAGCCATAATTGGCATAAAAGTCCACGCCCCACACTATACAAGGCTGCCTGCACGTAGGCCCTGTGTAGTGTGTTGCTGGCGTTGACCGAGAGAGAGTGTC